>CM047871.1:23037686-23060520 GCA_026212405.1 Petrea volubilis | reverse complement strand
CCACTTGGTGTTCTACCCCCACCAGGGGAAGCCTCTGGCAGGCGTGACTTGGAAGACCACACAGATGCACCTTGGGTAGAACCAGACTTGGCATCAATACTGTTCATTTCTGCCTCAACACCTCTCTTCCAAGTGTCAACTAAACTTCGCGCTTTTCTCTGAATTTCTACATTTTTATGTGATCGTAAATGATTCACAGATCGGCCAATGTTGCATGTTTGAAGGGCATGAAGATTCACTGGAAGTTTATCCAGTGCACGAAGTAAAACCAAAAGGAACTCCTCCACAGATTTATCACCATCCTTTGAACTATTACCACCACCAACCTTCCCCTTATGGATGTCCTGGAGCCATTCATCAAATACAGGTAAACCTCTGAGCTGCACAAACCGATTACGGCACTCATCCTTCTCAGTGGCAGCTATTACACCGGCAAGCATGGAACGACTAATCAAATCCATTTTCCTCTCCGCTCTATCTGGTTGCATTAATTGGATAAGCTTCTCAACCCCATCCACATCTACAACTCCTCCTTTTTCTGTTATTCTGGCGATATCAGATTTCAAACTGCTCTCAGCTTTGTACTGAGCAGAATCACCATCATCCGTCCTTGACGTGCGTTCTCGTTTGACAGGGTCAGAAGCATGATCACCTCTTTCTCGCTTTTTCACCTTAACTTGAGAAGGGAAAGAAGTCCCAGTATTTTGAGTATTATCTGACCCAGATCTCAAATGTGGGGCTGAAGTTGGGCCATTAACTTGTTTTGGAGAACGACCACCAGGCTGCAATGTTCCATGCATTTCCATCTTTGTTTTGTGTAAAAGCTGCTCTACTTCTTCTTGTAGCTCCTGAAAAATCATTCGAGTAAATGAGTATCCTGAAAAACATACCAAACATAAAAGATTCAACAAGCACCCACCTCACCCCACCCTTTCCATTTCAGGAAAAAGCAAAGAACTAGCAAATGAAAAAAATTTAATGACAAGGACAACTAACATTAATATAATCTTGATCTGTTAGCCACCATAAACACTTGTTTTCAATGTCATAGACACGCCGACAAACAAAAGAGGATGTCCCTGTCGGAAGTTCTGATCCTTTAGGAAGAAATGCAACTTTACACGGATGAAGTAGAGAAGCTGCAGGGGTCTCGTCCTTGTGAAATGAATAAAAGATTTCGTTTGGTGCACTGTCCAACACAGAGCCTTTTCCAAGCTTTAGCTCAGCAGGCCGATAAAGCCAATTGACTCCTAACTGCAAGTTATTGTCTTTACCTAATGTCAACCAGCGGATTAAACCAATGAAAGGTGGAGAGTTCTGAGGAGGTTTGAAAAGAGCACAATCACCAACACTGATTTTGCGGCCATCCTGCAAGAAGATGACAACTTTAATGTACATGAAATTGGAGAACTAAAGACCAAGTTTTCATTTCCAGTAATGAGAAATCTCAATAATTGATGAGTCAATAATTTTACTGAGAAAGGTCAGGGACCTTTCTTTTGGTGTCAAACTTCAATTTATAGTTTTCCAATTAACTATGTCAGTGTGTACTGCATTTACCTTCAAGCAATGTCCAAAAACATCAGAAGCATATTAGGAAAATATATAATAGGTCAGAAAGATAACATCATTTTGAGAGTTTATTTACAATCAAATGCATTTTCAAAAGTATAAACTAGAATTGATATCAGAAATAAGTGTGGCACAGGTATGGTAAGGTACTTGGTGAACCAATTGATGCATACATGCACACAAGTATAAATACTTCTAGTAGTCTAGACAAGCATACTGAAGAAATATTAGCAATTAACAGTGCGAAGTTATAACTTACCATGCTATGCTAGTGATAAATTCCATCGAACACTTAAATCAGTTAAGGCACATAGGAATAGTGAATATGATAAAACGTTACATGAAATTGGCTATAATTTATATACACTATCCAAACAGTAACTACTTATCCAATTACAAATTAAGTCACTTGGCCAAGGAGGCAAATAAATCACATGCTTCTGTCATCTTCTAAGGCATATATATATATATATGAACACATGCACACATGCATGCGCGCACACGCAAACACACACATTAAATGTAATCACTACAAATGAAACAAAATGCCAGATTGTAATACTATCTAGCACTTCATAATAGCAACCATTCCACAACACATTATCAGTCAAATCAAGAAAGCTGTCAATGATTACTGACTAACTCAAAATAATCAACTAATCAAAGCAGAAATCAAAACTTAGAGGGGGAAGGTGGGGAAGAAGGCGTGAGAATGTGCGTGTGTTGAAACAAACTAAAATTTTAAAAATACTCACCTTATAGAACGAATTGGAATCCGCAGCAATTACAGTTGGGTGCATATGCCAACTGATACTCCGTTGTGGACTTTGACAATCCCCCTTACCTTCCCTGTGAACCCTCCCATGCATAATAAAAGTTCCTCCTTTGCATTTTTCCCAAATTTTGTACAGCTAAAAACCCTAGCTTCAACCATCAATTCAAATCAATTCCCACCAATTTTCAGCCTTTCCGCTTCTCACATGCCCAAAAACCCTAGTACCTCACCAATTCAACCCCTTCACGAAAACCCTAGAAATCCTCAATCACAACCCCGCAAAACCCTAGATCATCCAAAATTATTGACAGCCAAACCGCTTCAACCTCTGAAATTCACAGGCGGCTTCAATTCTGCGATCTGCAAAACACAAAATTTACCAACTCATAGAACCCTTCCGATCCAATCGAACATGTTCATATATAAAAACCCAAAATTAATAAAGTGGCGTCTACACAATAACTCAATTGCATACATAAAAGGAGCGTTCTCCGGGATTTGCTGAATCTACTGAGAGATTAAAGGCACACCCTAGGGATTTGATGAATCTGCAGACAGATAAGATTGAGGGAGGGGGAGAGAGAGAGAGAGAGAGGGATTTCGCGAAATGAGCAGACAGCCAAAAAAAACGACGCAGTTTTTATTTTTCTCACTGAGCGAATGGAAATTATGTATAATTGTAAATGTACTCCTTTTGTCTTGCAAAATCGCATTACCACCCCCTGCATTTATGACTATCATAAAGAAATTGGTGAGCTTAGTTTCATTTCTTTATTATTCTCTGATAAAAATACATTATTGTATGCTATTTATATACTACCAAGGAAAAATAAGTGTTACATAAATTTTCACATTAACATTTATATTATAGGAAAAAATACTATGTCCCATGATATTATCATACACAAAAGCATATCATAAATATTATGTAGACTCGATTGTAAACTAAATTTGAAATGAAAATTTTCGACGCTTGATCTAAATATATTCTACACATATATTCAAAGTTATAGCCAAAAAATCATGTCAAAAGTAGAGCAATGAATAATATATGAATTTAAAAATACAAGGATGAAATAAAAATTAAAATAATTACTTCAAAGCAAAAATGAACTTATTTTATACAATTCTCATACTTATGTTTAGATCATGGACAAATAACAAATTATCACTGTATTTGAGCTTAAAATCAGGACATAGTTCATACATAACTATTTAACAATAAATAATATTTTATTAAGTTATTGAGATTTTTAGATTTTATATTCGGTTAATATTTTGATGACCTTGATATTTAATTAACAAAAATTGTTATGAATAGTTTACAAATATAATATTATATGTCAAGCATTATACCTATGGAACGTGTTTTCTATGTGTCTACAATAATATTACTTTCATACGATCCACTCGAAATACCTTATAAATATCAACCGAAACAACGCACACATAAATAGACACACTCACCCGAGATAGAAGAGGAGAGAAAATGAGAGTTCAAACCTAACACCTCAATGGTATCAAGTTCAAACATTCACCACTATAACGAATGTACTAAATATTTATCTCAATCTTATGTTAGATATTAAGCATTGAGTATAGAATGTGTTTGGCTATCTATACTCTCTATTCTATTATAGAAAAAAAAAAAAGCATCATTGAATAATCATATTTTGGTCATTGAATAATTTAAATATTTTTTTTTTGTTTTACGTTTTTGAATTTGTTTAGTTTCATTTTATTTTAAATTATTTAACTTTCATAAATATATTATAAATATATAAAAAAAATATTGTATTAGTAGAGATACTATCAAATTTTAAACGCATAACTTAATTATATTTCTGTATTATACAGATATATCCAACGTGCCAAAACTGCTAATTTAAATTATGAGTCGCATGCATTTTATCATGTCATTTTCTTGGGCATCCTTGTCTATATAAAAAGGCCATGTCAAAGCCAACCCGGTGGGTTTTTTTTTCAAAGTGTATATACATGGGGAAAAATATATTTTGCTTTCCAATCTTTCATAGTGCAATCTATGTTTTTTTTAATTATTATTATTGCTATGTACAACCTGAATTATTCGAGATTTGTAAATTACCACCTAAGTTTATATCCCGATAAAATTCATCGTTGACATTCCATCAAATCGAGGGCAAAGAGCTTTTTTTTTTTCGGGACAATCATATGACTATTTTGGATGGGAATAGTATCCATAAGTGTGAAAATATATGTTTGCCCTCAACTAATTCACATGTGATTTTTCCAGCTAAAATATATAAGTTTATTTTTCATCATAACATGAACTTGAGTATCTATTTGCAAATTCTACATAATTCAATTTGTAAACATCAATTATATATATATATATATATATTGCAATATTAAAACCAAATGACAGTTTGAATGACAAAATATCTCTCCTCATATATATATGTTAGCACTCTTGTACAATGATAAAGTTGCCAAAGACATGTTGATACATGATTTTGGACAAATATTTATCATTACCTCAACCATTATCCATATAAAAGGCTGTTTCTCAAACACAATAACCGTAAGGTGTTTAGGACACATGCCTACGTCATACATATGGTCAAAGATATGTTGGCAATGGTAACTCATATACACAAGCAAATAAACGAATAAAGTCATCATCGATTGATTGTGTAACTCATATTTATACAACTACAATTACTTAATTTTGACCGAGTTCTCAATATCTAAAATTTAGATTTTTTAAATTGTTTTTGAATAATTGCTTTAATTTCTCAATATTGATTATGAAGATCTCGTTCTAGATCTTCAACATATGCCAATTAACCACATTTAATGACTTCTTATCGTATTCTTTAAATACATTCACGTATTCCAAAGTATTTCACAATATTAGATAATGGAGTCACATTAGTCATGTAAAAAATGTACTATAGAATAAAAGGCTTTGTGATGTTATTAAACAACAAGTCGAAGGGGGATTCTTCTATGCACCTGATTTGAGTTCAACGCATGCACCAAACGATTTAAATTGTGTCCCATTATTAATTTACTTATAAAAAAAAAATCAACATACAAAATATAATACAATTTCAATCATTTGGTTTATATATGGGGCCCAAATACTGTGCTCACACACGAATTTACCAAATAGAAGGGAGTTCATATTCATGAATTATTAACTGAAAGAGAAAAGATTGTGCTTTTGCTTGGTTTTATAATTTACACACATATGCATATACTTAGTATATGTTACACCAACTTCTGCTAGAAGGAAGCCCAACAAACAGGTCATCAATTGAATAAAGAAAGCCCAAAAGCCCCAAACAAGGAAGAGATTCTATCTTTCAAACTTTTAAGCCCAATTAAAAACCCATGATTGGATTATTTTAGGCCTTAATTTGGAAAGCCCAATCTCTGTTTCCTCAATCGTTTGAGGTTGTTAGTGACCCATTTGGATCATTTTAGGGCTAGAAAGTATTGGAAATGGATCCAAGTTGGACATTTTCAAGTCACCAATATAGTTTTTTTCTTTTAATTGTAAAAGTTAAGTGAGTCCACGGCCTTTGGTGTTATGGACATGTACCGTGCCTTTAAAAATATAAAAAGTACCATCAGGGATTCGAATATCGACAATGTACGTGCATGCATATTACAAATAAATAAATAAATAAAAGTTAAGTGAAATAAAGTTGGCAAATATTTTTTTGACTTGGTATGCTTTGAGGGAAAGCTAGAAAAGGAAAAGGGAAAGGGAAGATATTCTTATGAATCTACTATCACAATAGAGGAAAAAGAAAAAGATAGGGAATTTGTGAGTTGGCCCCCTTTTTTGGTGTGTAGAATATAATCATGGAAAGGAACTCCCATGTTATGTTTATTTGTCAAAATTTTTTTTTCCCTCTCTATATTTCTTTGTTATTTACTTTTTCCTATTTTCTCGAAAAAAAAAAAGAAAATTGTTCTCATTCTTTTTGTATAAGATATTAAATTGGGAACTATCGAGATGAACTTATCATCGCTTATCCAAAGAGAGAGATCTAGAGAGAGAGAGAGAGAGAGAGAGAGATGAACATACCAATGATTATGGTATATTTGTAAAAAATGTGGCGTAATCATGTGTAATTTAACGACAACAAACTTGATTTAAACTTGTAATTCAATGATGTCGAATTGTAGTTAAATAGTATATCTATTAATAATACCTAGTAAACTCTTTCTATTAGATAATTAGACATGATTATACTACATCTTCTCGATGGGGAAGGTTTTTCGATGGATTTAGATGATTACTTTTAATAGTAAGATTGAGATTAAGGTTTTTTTTTCCGCAAAAAAAAATTCCATTGAAATTTAGTTTGAAATCCGCCAAAGTTTTGAGAATCTGCCAAATTTTCGCCGAGAAATAACATTTTTTTTGGTACCATCAATATATATATATATATATATATATATTGTCATAATTTTCTCTAGCAATTAATTGAGAGGGTTATAGGGGAAATTGCGATTTTCTCTAAGCTCTAGCGATTATTGGTTAAGATTTAAGACTTACTAAAATTATAATCTCGTAAAATAATGAACTTGACAAAAAGTCCTGAATATTCATGAACAACAATTAAATTTAGATGAATTTTTGCATAATTATTATTACTATCATTATCATCATTATTTTAATTGTTGGCAAATATATTTCAATTATAATTGCACATAAATGACATTTCAGCAATCGCATTTCCGTTACATATATCATCATTGTAAGTGGTTCAACTCTCAAATTTGACGAAAAAATAAAGAAAAAATAAAAGTCTAACTGATTGTGTCTGCAATTTATTGCATTTAATGAATGATATATAGCAAGTCCCACGAAAATTTAAGCCATTTTCACAAATCTGAAATGGCACAACAAAACAATAACATGTTCACGATGCCATATAGACAGATACATATAGTTAGGGAACTGTCACATTTTCTCTATTTAATCATTTTGGAATATATATATACACACACACACACACACACACACACACACACATAAATGTGTGATAATTATAAAAAAATAAAATTAAAAAAAATAGAAAGAATAAATATCTTTCCTGCATATATATCACCAAGGGATCTAAAAAAGTTAGGAGGGACAAAGTTTAGGTAGCCCCATTTTCCCACTATACTTTGGAGGGGGTTAAATTGCTCTATTTATGGCATTGAATTTGTGACAAGGGTAATTAAATAAAAGAAATATTCAATTTTGTCATGGACACATGTTATCTATCATGAGGAATAATAAAATAAACAAGTTACTATGAGAATCTTGAGATATGATCTTACTAAGCTACATAATTTATTGAATTCGCTTTGAGGAGAGGAAGATCATGACTTTTGTTGTAGACTTTGGGCTCTATTTGTTGGAAAAGGGATTTTAATTGTTCCTAAACTTGTACATATATAAGACTTAGAGGGTGTTTGGCTAAGCTTATCTGAAACATCTTATAAGCTCCTACATCTTATAAAATATTTTAGAATCTTATAAGATGTTGGATCTTGTTTTAAAAATAAGCTATCAATGTGTTTGGATAATTAAGATGGTGTGTAACTTATAAGATGTTAGTAATGACAAAATTGTAATTAATTTGGTTGAAAATATATAGTTTGGTAGGATCTTAAACAATAAGTTAGCTCCTCCTTACTTTTTAAAAAAATACCTTATAAGCTCCTGAACATCTTACTTTAGGAGTTTATAAGCTCATTCCCTTAAAATTTTGCCAAACACTCCACCATATCTTATAAGCTCTCGATCAAACATCTTATAAGATGTTTTAAGTAGATTATAAGCTTAGCCAAACACCCTCTTAATTTAACATGCACAATATAGTACTAATTTTCATAAGTTCTTAATTATACACTAATTTTGTAATGTCCATATCGGATAAATAAGTACAGAGTGGTCTTTTTCACAAACGCTAGGGTCAAACAACTCAAATGCAAATATTGTACATTTTGGTGGGTTTGGAAGTACCTCATTCATCCATTGAGCTCATGGCCAGTGACAGTCACAAATTGTATTACTAGATAGAAAGTGTTTCAATGAACTCCAAGTAGCTCTTAACTAATATATAGTAGTATTATTGGCACACTCGATACACATGCATAATAAAATATAATTTATTGACACATTAAAATGTAGGAAGTGTATATACTATCAAAATAATTTTTAATTATTTTAGTAAATTCATAAAATTAGTGTTAAGTAAACATAAAATAATTTGAAATAAAAAACTCGAAAAAACAATTATAAAGAAAGTAAAATAATGTTATATTGAAGAGTAGTGTGAAATAAAAGAGGAGAGACAGAGAGAGAGAGGGAGAGAGAAAATAAATAAGAATGTAATAGAAGAGAGAGGAGAGAGATAAATTAAAAAGAAAGAAAGAAAGAAAGAGAGAAAATAAACAGACAAAAAATATTAATAGGCTAAAGATGGTTACTAAATAGTGTTCGCTCTTTATGTAATACTATACGTAGTGTATATACAGTGTGTATGTATATAATTACAATGTGAAATATCAAGATAGATGATTGGGATACTCAATTGCATAGCTCACTTAACTTATGCTTAATAATTAAAAATATTACAATATCCACTTCAATGATACTTTGTGGTGTTTCAATATCTATTTTTTTGAAGTATTGCATAGTTTATAGTCTTATATATATATATATATATATATATAGATGTATATATATGGAAAATTACACTTATGCCCCCTTAGATTCGCTCAAATTACAGAAAGACCTCATCAAGTATGGAAAATTACAAACACCTCCCTTGAGGTTTGGGTCCGACTAACAAGAAGCGCATTCCAGTCATTGATACACCGTGATTTTTGCCTGTGTAAGCAAAAAATTATTGCGGAACTCCAATTTTACTATTTTTCCAAAAATTCAAACTTTTTTGTGGACAATAATACTCTTGTTGGAATTAATAATTGTCATCAAATAAATGGATAAATTTGTCATTTTACTTTTAACCTGAATTGGGAGATTTTTTTTCTTATTTTTTCTTAACATTTCAACCAGGATAACAAAGTTATTTCATAATCTTTTCTTTTGATGTTAGTCAGACCCAAACTTTAAGGGAGATATATGTAATTTTCCATACGTGAGGGGGTCTACCCATAATTTGAGATAACCGCAAGGGGCCTAACTGTAATTTTTCCTATATATATGTGTGTATATTTGTGTGTGTGTGTGTGTGTGTGTGTGTGTGTGTATCATATTTTGGAGTTTTGAACATACATAGAATGAACAAAATTTTGTGTTCGCTTGTGAAGTTATGCAGTCCTAAAATCATGAAATTTTTATTTTTATTCCGTGTTGGAAATCATGACTATTTCCTTAGACCTCCAACTTTATCATGTGTTGGGTCATGCAAGAAAAGTGTGATTTTGATAGGAGCCAAGATTAGTTAGTATAGCTTTTAAAGAAAAATAAGATTGTCTTTTACGATTAATTTCCTTTTCTTTTATTTATATAAAAAAGCATATTATTGGTCAATGTTAAAGACATAAGGTTCCACTTGAAAAATGTTAGTAAAAAGTACTAGAATCAAGCATAAAGATACTGAAAAGTGATGCTTGGGAAATGTGAGTTTATCAAATCTATCAAATTCATCGCATTCATTCTATTGCGAACTGTCCCATTATTCTCTACCTCGTCAACGATAATATCATTAATAATATGTACATTATAAATATTATGTTAATTTAATAAGTATTTTAAGTCATTAAATAAGTAATTGATAGTATCGTAGAGTAAAATTTTGATATTCTTTTCGAATAATGCATTGATGGTTTTTTTTTTAATAAAAAAAATACAATGATATAACAGTTAAAAATGTCCAGAAATCTCAAAATTATTTTGAGTTGACAAACTTAAACAATCTCCTAATCCATTCACTAAAAGTAGCCAGAATACAATTGATTTATAGTTGAGATTAACACAAAAATGAAGCTAAACAAAGGGTATATTTCCTTTAATGTCACATTTAGGTTGACGGGGGATCCCTCACCCCATGATAGTGCCATATCTACTGCCCCATACTCTAAATGTACGACACTTGTAAATTTTAACTAAACATTCCGATTTTAAAGTAAATCTTCAAGATTTACACTTATCGTACATCTAGAGTGTGGGGCATGAAATGGAGCACTATTATGAGGCAGGGGATCAGGTGCGTTAAGTTGAATGTATAGTGCTAGGCCTACAAAACAACTAGATTTGAAATAGGGATATAAACATGGGAGCCAATTCACCAACCAAAATTAATTACTATTTCACACAGACACACATATTAAATATATGAGCCAAAAATTTCAAAGCTCTGTTTGAAATTGTGGCTTAAAACAACTCAGCAAAGCACACGAATTTCACCTATATATTTATGTTATGTCATGCATGCATGCACTTGTCATTTTTAACACCTGCCAAATTGCTGTACAATATATATATGCACAAAAACAGGATTATCCCATTAGACAGAGACTATTCTTATTGCTTCATTAAGCAAAAAAGAGGATAACAAGAAATTTTTGGCAGGTTTAGAGTACCTCCTTTTCATGTACAATTTAATTGTTTTGACATCATAACTTGCTTGTAATACTTCCTTTCTTAAATTAATACTATAATAAATTTACCAGCGAGCTATTACTACAACAAATAAATTTATTATCGCATTGTCGTTTTATGTCCAAAACATATGATGTTACATAGATTGATCTTGAAGAAGACGCAAAACGAAATCTTCAACTGCGGTGTACCACTCGATCTACAGTTCTCTCTGCCTCACAATTTATACATCGTATTTATGATTTAAAGGCAGAAAAATTTATAATCTCAAATCAAATTTGTGGATACACAAATTGCAAACCATGTTAAGCTATTAGTCCAAATAATTATCCTGAGTTATTTTGTTATGAATTTACTTAATTTTAGTTAAATCTGAAATGTCTGAAGGTACTTTTACTATATTTTATTTTATTTTATTTTATTTTTTGGCAAAATAAAATTTTGCCAATGGCCTGTGATGCTAGCTGTAACTGAATTTGTGAGGGGGTGAAAAGAATGTATCTGTGTCCTTAGTTTGCTATCCCAACGTTGTGTCCCCACTTTCACTTTTTTGGTATCCCAAAATTCCCTTCTGAGTGAGGCAAACATTTGATTATCAATTGGTCAAATCTAATTTATCTTTTATTCCAACAATAGTGATTGTTCAAAATCATTTTCTTTTTCAGGGAGTAAATCAAATTTAAAAAGTGCAATTCACTTTTTCCTCATTTAAAAAAAAAAAATGAGAGTTTGGGGAACCATGAGTCCATGACTAATGTAATAATATTCTATTAGAAATTGTAATTTTGAAAAATTGAAAAGTAAATTATAAATATTCACTTCAATAATGCAACTCATTTAGTTTTTGTAACGGATTTTGTTTATAATAATTTCGTTAGTAAATACTTTTGTCACTTATTGTTTTTAAGATCCACCCTCCAATATAGGGTAAAAAAGTTGAAATAAGAATAAATAATTTTAGTCCTTATAAAAAGAAAACAGATTGTTAAATCCCTTTCACGCTTGTGTTATGTTGATATATACTACAATATGGGGTGAAAAAAGTCAAAATAAGTATGAGTACTTTAGTCCTTATAAAAAGAAAATTAATTCTTAAACCCATTTAACGCTCGTGTCATGTCGAGATACACTACAATATGGGGTAGAAAAATGCCAAAATAAGTAAAAGTAATTTTAGTCCTTATAAAAAGAAAATTGATTCTTAAACCCTCTCTCACGTTCATGTCAAATCGAAATACTGTTCTTTTTACATTCAATTATGTTAATAAATTTATTACAAATACTTTAAATATATATCAAAATCTATTCGTCATAGTGTTTTTTGATTAATGAAAGTGATGCTTTTTTTGTAGTGATTTTTATAAAATAATTTTGTGTTGCGATCTTATCGTGTTGCTTCCGTCGATATCATTTCCCATTAGAAAGAGCAATCATACTAGAAAGGGCCAATCCACCGTTTCCCCGTAGATGTGAAAAATTAGGAGACTCCCAAATAAAATAAAGATATTTTTTATGTCGACTAATAGAAATATAAAACGTAGAAGTTAGGTATTAATTACTTCCATGGATAAATTTTCAATCTTATCAATACGGTCCCTACCATTCCCATAAGTGAAAAAACAAGTGTTCTTATCTAATTTTTGTAGAAGTTATAGCATGCATCGATTGCGAAAATACAAAACAACGTGTTAACATTTTAATAATAAAGTAATTTTGCTTTGTATGATGTGATTATTAACTTTTTTTAAGGGCAAATCAATCATTCGACATGAAATTCATAAATGGGGAAAAAAAAGATTATTATCTATTTTTATAGAAATCATCGTATGTATGTATTGAGGGCGAAATATAAAAATAATATGTAACGTTTAAATAATAAAATATTTACTCTGTACGATGTACTGGTAATTTTAAAAACTATATATATATATATATATATATATATATATATGAATTCTTGGATGTTCCATTTAAAACATTAAAAATGATTGTTACTCACTTAAAGTTCTTGATATTTGTTCATTTAATTGTTAGAATTTATTTGTGTTTTTTTTTTAAGTCTTATCAATAGCGTATGTGTTGGTTAGATATTGCACTAGGAAACACAAACAGGGCAAGACAGCATTAATTAAAGCATTTAAGTAGTACCTTTTATAATCTAGTTGAAGATTCTCTTCATTCTATGTTTCATTTTACTTTCGACACTTCTGGAGAGAGAAGCCCAAGAATTGCACAGAGAGAGAGAGAGAGAGAGAGAGAGAGTATAACATCGGGGCCCTATTTGTTTTTTCCTTATAGACCCCCTTTTTGTTGCCTTTTTGCAAAAATATACCATTAGCATTACCACCCTCTCTACAAAGTGCTCTCCTTTTTCATTTCTCTCTCACTATCTCTCTCGCGCTCTCATGCTCCTCCCTTTTTAACTGAAACTTTTCTGAGGTGGGGTATTTGATTTACTCACCTTTTTTACTCCACATTCTTAACTTGATTTTTTTTTCTTCTTGAAAAGTTTCTTCATTTTTTACAGAATCACAATTAAGGACTTCTTTTTCCTTTTTGTTTTGTGGGCTACTGTTTATATGATTTTAAGTTTTCTTGCAAAGTTTACGCTTCCTTAGCATACACAGAGACATACACTCGTACGCCTCACTTCAGTTACAAAATTCCATTTTCTTGGCCTCTTTGCTTTTCTTTCTTTTTCTCTGTTTGCAGAGAAAAAAAGAGGTGTGTGTGTGGTGCGTTACTTCCATGTGAGCCGCTAGCCTGTTGTTGTTTTGTGTTTCATTTATCATATAAGCATTTTTCTTGAATCCTAACTTTCCAAGGCACTCAAAAAGTTGCAGTTTTTTCCACATTTCTGCTGTCTTTTCAACTTTTTTTTTGAATGGTTTCTGATCTGCATTGTTTCGATACTAGTCATTTAACAAGCGTTACAATAAAAATGAAGTCTTGTAACCTAATTAATTTTTTTTCTTCACTATTTATTTTTTTCCAGAGATTGAAGGGAAAAGAAGAAGTGAGAAATGGCTGCCAAGGTAGATGAACCAGCGCCACATCCACCCAAAGAACAGCTTCCCAACGTTTATTACTGCATTACAAGCCCTCCTCCATGGCGTCAGTATCTAATGAATTTTTTAATATTAACTTTGTTTAATTTAGTATATTCTGGTGTTTATTTTTATTTGTTGTAAACTGGCTATGGATTCTTTGAGCCATGTTGTTCTTTGTTCTACTTTTTAAATGGAGAAGTAACTGAAAGTTTTTTTTTTGATTCATTTACTTCACTTAATTATTAATTTGTTTAATGAACTGTGTGTATGTACTCATGCTCTTTGTGCCAATTATTTTCTTGGCTTGTTTACATTCTATTATTTCTGTTTATGCATATCTTTTGAGTTGTAAACTTGTTGCTTACGTGTTCCTGTTCTTGTAAAACAATTCTTTCTGCCCTTTATCCAACTTGTTCTGTTTTTATCCATACCTTTTTGTTTTTTGTAAAATTTGTTACAATTGAATATTGCACGGTTAAAGTTAAATCCACTTTCTTTAAACTTGTTTTTGCTCGGTGCATTATGCTTGATGGACACCGTCTTTCCTGTGAATGTTTGAGCTTTGATTTATTTGGCTATCTGGATATAGAATAATATATTTATAGCTACTTAAGATAAACACTTCAATTGTTTATTGCCTTCGATGCTTTATAATCTTTTAAAGTCTTCTTAATTTTGCCGAATGCACGCCTGCACGAGTACACTGATTAGGAAGCAATTCTTGTTCAACAGTTTGAGATTTTGTCTTTGCAGCTGAGGCTATCCTTCTTGGATTTCAACATTATTTGGTGATGCTTGGGGCAACAGTCCTTATACCGACTGCTTTGGTTCCTCAAATGGGAGGAGGAAATGTGAGGCATTAGAGGGCTCTCATGCCTTTAATTATCTGAACTGATTTTATTCAATTTTCTAATTAATTTTTGTTATTCCAGGAGGAGAAAGCACTAGTTATTCAAACTCTGTTGTTCGTTGCTGGGTTGAACACCCTTTTGCAAACATGGTTCGGAACCAGATTACCTGCCGTGATGGGAGGTTCATTCACATTCGTGGCGCCCACAATCTCAATCATCCTGTCCAGTAGATGGGACAACCCGGATCCGCTAACGGTCTGTGATCTTGATTCTATCAGCTATTCTTGTTAAAAATTGGATCTATTGAGAGTAGGGATGGAGCTGGGTTGGGGGGGTGGGGGGTGAGAGGCAGTACCCACCCTCTTGTCTGTATAGAGTTATATTTTTTTATGTATATGTATATGTATACTTTTAATTTTAACTCCCTCAGAAAAAAATGTCTTTTTATATTTTGTAAATAATAAACTCAACCAGAAAATAAAGGTTTCTTACTTCATGCTTGTCTGAGAGCACATTGAACCTTATGTTCAATTGGTTGTTCCGCATAACATTACAAGCATTAGGCAGACTGCTGGCAAATATGCACTCATTAAAAAGTTGTGCTGCATGGTTTATAAGTATATA
This sequence comes from Petrea volubilis, assembly GCA_026212405.1. Taxonomy (NCBI): domain Eukaryota; kingdom Viridiplantae; phylum Streptophyta; class Magnoliopsida; order Lamiales; family Verbenaceae; genus Petrea; species Petrea volubilis. Next base: position 23,045,025 of record CM047871.1, on the reverse strand, counting down.
ACAAATGAAATTGAAAGCAAGGATTTCTATTAAGAGTTGATGCATGGCGTTCCACCAAGAGAATAACCATGCAAAATCAAAAACAAACTACCATGCATGAGTTACCCAAATTGGATTCTAATAGGCACACGTTTACTGTAAATAATCATGCAGAGGTTCAAGAAGACAATGCGGGCTACGCAGGGTGCATTTATTGTTGCCTCAACCATTCAGATAATCTTAGGTTTCAGTGGTCTTTGGCGTAACATTGCAAGGTTTGTTCTGAATTACATAAGTGATGTGTGCTATATGCTGTTTGATATATACAAGTCATTTACTAATTCACTATTACAATCATATAGGTTTCTGAGTCCAATTTCAGTTGTTCCTTTGGTTGCTCTTACTGGTTTTGGGCTCTATGAATTCGGTTTCCCTGGGGTATGTGCAAGTATTTCATTTGGTTTTATATAACTGACTTTTGATTTTAACTGTTAAAGGTATTAAATATTTAGTGTGTGTCCTTTCTAGATGAGCAAGCCATTCAGTATTAATAAACCATTGGGCTTGATCTGTCCTCTCTGCTGTTTAGGTCGCTAAATGTGTTGAAATTGGTTTGCCGGAGCTCATCCTTTTGGTTTTCTTCACTCAGGTAACAGTTTAAAATTTGCAGATTGACTTTTTAATTTTTGTTGTCTAATCTATTAAGGCTTATTCCATGTATTGATTTGTTGAACAAGTTCAACGTGTTGTATGCCCCCATGCAATCCTGTTATTGAATTAGCAGCGACATTTTAACTTCAATATTTAATACAGTATGTCTGATATGATACTCTTTTTGGTAAAATTTAATTTACGTTGTTTACTGCAGTACCTGCCTCACCTGGTAAAACCAGGAAAGCACATTTTTGAACGGTTTGGAGTTATCATAACTGTGGTGATTGTGTGGATTTATGCACACATACTTACCGTGGGTGGGGCCTACAACGGAAGCCCACGAAAGACCCAAGCAAGCTGCAGAACTGACCGTGCTGGACTTATTGGTGCTGCCCCATGGTGAGTTAAGTTTTTTTGCTTAATGATGGTAAATCACATGCTTTCAAATTTTGCCCCTCTAATCTGTTCATTAGATAATTAGCTTCGAAAATATTGTAAAGTTTTTTAATATGACAAAGAGAGCCCTTTTGTTTTTCTTGGGGTGGTGGTGGTGGAGTGGGGTGTGAAATGCATTTGTAGCTTAAATGTTATCGTAACAATATTTGGCACTAAATGAGTAGATTCTTGATGGTTATCTCGCTCTTAACTTCGTTTAGATTGCTTTAACTGCAATGATAAGAGGATGGATTTGAAGTCGATTGACATTTGTACATATTAGCATGTAATAATTATTTCCAAAGCGTACTCACTAAATTTGGCCGACTTTATGTGACCTCGGTCATAATTTTTCTCAAAAGGAAATTTGTATGACCTGACCTGTTAGGGATGTTCGCTTAACTGTTGAAGCTCAATAATCGTGTTTCCTCTTAGACCGTATGGGATTACATAAATCTGTATAGCTACAAATACTTTTATGAGGAATCTTCAGTAAATTTGGCTGTCGCTACAAGGTCCTCATAGCTCCAGAATTTATTAATATTTGGACATGAGGAAGATGGGAAACATAGTTTCATCTTGTAAGCAACGGCAGCCTTTCATCTTGTAAGCAACGGCAGCCTCTTTGTTTTGTGTGTTATAATTATGCACCCGGACAATTTAGTAGATTTAGTTTGACGTGTGGAATGTGCGTATTAATTAGGGAACGCTGTGAACCTACTGTGCATAGTTTGTTGCTCTAAATACATTTAATTGCTTTCAAAAATGCATTTAATAGAGTACTTTTTTTATTTTTATTTTTTTTGTGCGTGCAGGATAAGAGTCCCATATCCCTTTCAATGGGGACCACCTTCATTTGATGCTGGTGAAACCTTTGCCATGATGATGACTGCATTTGTTGCTCTCGTAGAGGTCTGTTTCGTGTCACTTAGTCGTATTGCTGTATCTATATCTATCTATACATATATATAAATACTTAACTTTCCTATGTACATTTTGCCAATGGTAATTGCAGTCAACTGGTGCATTTATTGGTGTTTCAAGACTTGCCAGTGCAACCCCCTTGCCACCATCCATTCTCAGCCGTGGCGTAGGCTGGCAGGTAAATAGGGCATATCCCAAAGTCCCCACTACCCATTACTTAACAGAAACTCTGGTATCGAATATATGCTTCAAGAGTGCCAAAAGTGTCTCAAACATACTTGATAAACAGTGCTTGCGGGACTAAATTGAATTTACATACTATCTTTTCACTGATGTGAGCATACCCGTCTACTTCACTAATGACAGGTGGGTTCCTTAAAAAGGGAATCAAACATCAGGGGTGTATGTGTAATTTCTGAAACCACGAGTTTTGGAGTAAACATGCCAAACCTCAGGGTTTTTTTTCTGTAATTAGCAGTCGGAATTATGACATAAATAGCTTACAACCTGAAATATGCTAAGATGTTTTCTAACATGAATAGTTTGTTTAACATCTCAATGATCATTGAGGTCATTTTCTGTCACAAGATTTTCTAGGTGAATGGCTATGATCTTATATATCAAGGAATGAGTAAATTATTAACTTCATATTCTTGTCAACAAATTTCTGCCTTACTAACCTGAAAGAGAATGTTACTAATTAGTGATATCCTAGAAACCGAACAAATTTAAGAATGTAATTTGTTATTTTCATATGCCTAAATATGCCAGGGTGTTGGAATCTTGCTGTCTGGATTATTTGGAACTGCAAACGGAACATCTGTGGCTGTGTAAGGCTCTCAACATTTGGTTTCTGAACGATTATATGTTATAATGGATTCAGATGATACAACTCATTTTCTTTGGTCGGTGCAGTGAGAATATTGGCCTAATTGGACTGACCCGTGTTGGCAGTCGGAGGGTCGTGCAGATATCTGCTGGATTCATGCTTTTCTTTTCGGTTCTTGGTAAACTAATTTCCACATATTTACTTCTTGTCTTTACGACATGTTCTTTCCCTAATGACAGCATGTATCTTCACAGGGAAATTCGGAGCTGTTTTTGCCTCGATTCCAGCACCCATTGTGGCTGCTTTGTATTGTGTCTTCTTTGCCTATGCCGGTATGTTTATAATAATTACATAAAACTATTATAAATATAATCGCAATGCCCCTTCGCGTAACTATGTGCAGTTATGCAAACCTCCCCCTTTGGTTTTCAAAATTATGCACACCTCCCTTGTAACTTGCGTTCACCTTAACATTACCCCTGTTATGCCCTTCATTGTACTTAGTGAAATGATGTTATCATTCAAATTACCAAGAGTAGTTTGTGCAATTACACATGGTTAGAGGATTATAGGGGAGGATGGTGGACTTAGACCTATGATGACTTGTTCGTTTATTATATACGCAGGTGTTGGTGGTTTAGCTTTCCTTCAGTTCTGCCAGCTTAACAGTTTCAGAAACAAATTCATATTAGCTGTCTCTATATTTCTGGGGTTGTCGGTGCCCCAGTACTTCAATGAGTACACCGCCGTTAAGGGATATGGTCCGGTCCACACATCCGGCCGATGGGTAAGCACTAACATCAACTCCCGAATCTCTCATAAGAGTTTAGATCTACTTTCAAAGCTTATCTGTTTTTTGAAAACGTAACACTATTTTTCCTTGTCGAGAAACATTTAGTTATATGAGACTAATGTTGTCATTTCCTTTGTGTCATTAGTAACACAACTTATAAGTTCTCAAACCTTCTTACAGAGGTCTTATTTTATCCAAACAATTTGACAACTTACTTTTGAAATAAGATTTAGAAGCTTATAAGCTCTCAAAGTATCTTATAAGTTCTAAAATTAATTAAACTTCGTTACTTTTTTTGACAAACGGCTTTACATATTCTTGTTTCTGTCTCGTTTTCTTACCAGTTCAACGACATAGTGAACATCCCGTTCTCATCAGAAGCATTTGTGGCCGGTACCGTAGCATTTTTCTTCGACAACACCCTCGACAAGAAGGATCCACAGATAAGGAAAGACAGAGGCAAGCATTGGTGGGATAAATTTAAATCGTTTAAAACCGACTCAAGAAGCGAGGAGTTCTACTCCCTTCCGTTCAATCTCAACAAGTACTTTCCATCCGTGTAAGATTCTTTTGTGAAGTGGTGTTTTCCTTAGTTCTTGCTCATTTAAGTAGCTCGAAAAACTAAGCATGTGCCCGATGGCTACACCGTGGTTCTTTTGACTTGAACATTTCGCTATGTCGCGAAAGGAAGTATTGAGTACTCTGATGATTTTGGAAAGATGGCTTGGATTATCTGTTAGTGTATGTTGTTGTTGTTGTAAAACTTTGCTGGTATATATAAATGTAGCAGCAATCTGAGGTGTGTTTTTGATGTAGTTAAATTTGTTTCGGTTTTTAATCAGAAAATATTATTAAGTATAAATATTAATTGAAAATAATATTAGATATCAAGATTTTGTTGTATTTATTGGAAAGTAGGAGGAGTAGTTTAGTGGCTAAGTTGGCCTCATGAAAACCCTTTTCTTCTTCTTTGCTTGGGTAGGGTGGGGGTTGTTAAATCTGGTTTGAATTAGATGCAAGTGTTAATAACAAACTTGTTTTTCATACTGAATGCATGATTGATTGAGAATTCCTACTATCAATAACTGAAATGATAATCCAAAAGATTAGTTTCTTCTGCAGCATAGCTATCTAAAGTTCTAAAAATGATGAAGGTTTAAATTATTTAGATATTTATATGCACTAGTGTTCATAAATTTAGGTATGAAGACATCAGATGGGATTCCCTGTTCCAACGGATAAGATCTCCTATATCAAAATGGTGATTTATTGATTTCATAATACATATTCATGTCACGTATATAAAATTGTTTTCTTAATTATACACTTGAGTTGAGATTTTTTACACTTAGTGTATATTCATACAATATATTATAAGATGAAATACGGTTTAAAATAAAAGATCTCAGACATTATTATAAGATAGTGTTTCATCTACTATTTTATAATTCACATTTACATCATATCTTTAAAATCACTTGCTTAATTGTACACATGCACAATATATTCCACCGATTAACAAGACGACATTAAAATTATTTCTTGAGCGAAAAGGAATACATAACTATATTGCATCGAATGCATTCAGACCAATTTCATGCATAGATATAAAATTAAACATTTTTTCTTTTTTTTTTATTGAAAAGGAATTGATAATAATTTTCAAATGATCAATAAGTTCAAATATAAGACCAACATTACCCATATTATGCTAAGCTGAACTTATTGGTCATTTTGAAAACTTCTTATTTTTCACTTTCCAAAAAGAATTATCCAAATTAAATTATTTACTACAGATAAATTTAACATATTATATTAAATGAACATATTAGTCTTTTGAATAATTATTATTAATTATAGAAACACTTTGTTCAATACTTCTAGAAAGGGCCCATAAAAAGAGCAAATAGTTGCAATAAAATTATAACTTAATGTATAAAAATAAGCAACTAATTGGTTTCATTATGGTTTGATTGATTTGAAATAAGAAAAATTAAAATGGAGTGATTTGTATGAAAATAAAACGACAAAAAAATTATATATATGAAGTCTAAGGCATGATTTTGTCAAATAAACATCAAATCAGTACGTAAAAAGGACGTGTTTTTTTTTTTAATTAGGGAACTTGTCTCTTTTAGAATAAGAAGTCACCTATCATTTTTGAGATAATTACCCCCACGTCTTTTGAATTTGAACGAAATTAAAAATAACTTTCCCTTATTTTAAAAATTATCAACATTTTTCTGGCATTTATCAATGCTTACAAAAACACCTCACCATTATTGAATTGCCAAAAATGCATTTGGTAAATTTCTCTATCATTTTTTAGGACCAAAATATTATTATTTATTGTAAAATTTTAAAACTTGAAGGGTGTTTTATATAAGTTTTCGAATTATATAAGGGTATATTGTAATATTTTTGGTCAATTTAGTTTTTTTTTTTTTTGACAGAATTTGGAAGGGTCTTGAGCTAATCACAATGAGCAATATATTGATGAAATTCATTTTGAGATAGGACCGATAGTAGTGGAGGAATTGGACAAAGGAGATGTAATAGCGAGTTAGGGTTTGATGTAGTTTTATTTAATTAAATTCAAATAGATGGGGCGTTGATAAAATTTATTGAGGGGCTTTGACGAGCCTGTAGAGATTATAAAATTGGCGGATAGCTTGACCATGTAGATTGTGGCAATACGGCGACGACGACGTGGGGTATTGTTCATGTTCAAAATAAGAGGGAATTATTTGTAATTTCGCTTAAACTTAGCTGAGGTGAGAGTAATTCTCCTTTACAAAATATATAGGGGCAAAAAGAATATTGTAGTTATTTTGTCTGATTTAACAATAAGGAGACAAAACTAATGGGGTATTGGTATTTTTTGAAACAAGAGATAATTATTTGTAATTTTATCTAAACTCAGGGAATGTAAGAATAATTATTCCATAATTTTTCTTGTGAAACATACCTTGTAATAAACAAATACGGAGGCTAAGTCTTAGAGGAAGATAAACAAGAAAGATAGAAAACTAACATACAACTATACAAGACTTGTTAGTTTGAGCTACGTTACAACAACATCCCCTTTATATATAGAAAAAGCGTACAATATATCTCATGGTTCCAATCATGCAACCAACGAGATTTGGGTAAGATATTTGTAACAAATGCATTGAGGGAATTATCAAGTGGTTTATATGTTATATTTACCAGATAATTGTGTTTACAAATTACAACCATCCGCAACAAGTTTACTCTTAAATGACAACTAAAAAGAATAAATATTTATCCATATTTGATTTAATCGAATCCAATAAATCACATAACAAGTGTATTGCACTTGTCAAGTAATTGGTTATTCTCTTTAAATTATCTATCAATTACAAGATATGTGTAAAATATACGTTACATGATTAATATTGATTCAATCGAGTTGGGTTAAGGTTAAAATTTCCCACTAAAAAGCTGGGGCATATGTTGAAAGATATCAAAACTTGGGGGCACTCTTGCAAGTCAACTCAAAATTGGTTTCTCAGATTTCAGATGAAGACTCGGTAAGCATTTGACTTTGTTTCTGCTAGTTAGTCTTTAGATCACCTGTTCCTTTTTCTTTTGCGTCACCTACACTTCATTTCTCGGTGACTTGCTAAACGTTGCTACAATGGCGGCTTATGGTGCTGTGATCTCCCTCTTGCAGACTCTCGACACCGTCGGTGAGCTGCAAA